>JANIVO010000063.1:0-10080 GCA_030555905.1 Scheffersomyces cryptocercus | reverse complement strand
GAAGTGATGTAAAGCAGAAGTTCCCTTCAACGACGTCGACCATTATTGATGGTATTACTTCATTTACTGTGACATTACCGAAATCTTATCCAAGTTGTAATGTTCGAGCTCTTCCTACCATCACTGTGTGTGGAAAGGATCCTTTGCAGACCGATCCTTTGACTAGTACCACTGTCAAGGATTACAAGAGCACAGTTGTTGTGACATTACCTAAGACTGCAGCCACATGTCAACCACCTGTTACTACTACTGTTTGTGGAAGTGATACAAAGCAGAAGTTCCCTTCAACGACGTCGACCATTATTGATGGTATTACTTCATTTACTGTGACATTACCGAAATCTTATCCAAGTTGTAATGTTCGAGCTCTTCCTACCATCACTGTGTGTGGAAAGGATCCTTTGCAGACCGATCCTTTGACTAGTACCACTGTCAAGGATTACAAGAGCACAGTTGTTGTGACATTACCTAAGACGGCAGCTACTTGTCAGCCACTCATTACTACAACTATATGTGGTACTGATTATCGCCAAGAGCACACGAAAACTTCTAGCACGGTAGTAGAGGACAGACCTGGTGTGGTCGTGATTTTGCCAAAGACTAATCATAGATGCAAGCCTACCCCAACCCCTCCTCCATGTACAACCATAACTGTTTGTGGTCAAGACCGGCATCAGAGTATCCCAATTGTGGACTCTGATTGGAGAAACTATGAGCCAGGAAAGACATTGACTGTGAAGCTCACCATACCACAGATCAAATGCAGACATTTCGTTACTGTTACGAAGTGTGGTAATAGGGCGCATACGGTTACAAGTACTGATTATAAGGATAGAGCAGGTGCTACCCCCACTGTCTACGTGGAACTTCCTATTTGGCAATGTTCGTCTCGACCCGTTGTCTCTTCCTCTCTGGATTTGTCTTCTTCAGTATCCTCAGTTGACGTTTCCTCTTCCTCAGAATCCACTTGGTCTTCGTCAGATTCTACGTGGTCTTCGTCAGATTCCACTTGGTCTATTGATTCGTCGTCCGAAACACCGCTGTCATCAGAAAGTTCGTCTTCATCTGCAACATCACTGTCATCAGAGGTTTCGTCTTCATCAGAGGTTTCGTCTTCCTCATCAGAGGCTTCGTCTTCATCAGAGAGTTCGTCTTCATCAGAGGTTTCGTCTTCCTCATCAGAGGTTTCGTCTTCATCAGAGGTTTCGTCTTACTCATCAGAGATTTCATCTTCATCAGAGGTTTCGTCTTCATCTGAAACATCACTGTCAGAGGTTTCGTCTTCATCAGAGGTTTCGTCTTCCTCATCAGAGATTTCGTCTTCATCAGAGGTTTCGTCTTCATCAGAAAGTTCGTCTTCATCTGAAACATCACTGTCAGAGGTTTCGTCTTCATCAGAGGTTTCGTCTTCCTCATCAGAGATTTCGTCTTCATCAGAGGTTTCGTCTTCCTCATCAGAGGTTTCGTCTTCATCAGAGGTTTCGTCTTCCTCATCAGAGGTTTCGTCTTCATCAGAGAGTTCGTCTTCATCAGAGGTTTCGTCTTACTCATCAGAGATTTCATCTTCATCAGAGGTTTCGTCTTCATCTGAAACATCACTGTCAGAGATTTCGTCTTCATCAGAGGTTTCGTCTTCCTCATCAGAGGTTTCATCTTCATCAGAGGTTTCGTCTTCCTCATCAGAGGTTTCGTCTTCATCAGAGGTTTCGTCTTCCTCATCAGAGGTTTCGTCTTCATCAGAGGTTTCGTCTTCCTCATCAGAGGTTTCGTCTTCATCAGAGGTTTCGTTTTCCTCATCAGAGATTTCATCTTCATCAGAGGTTTCGTCTTCCTCATCAGAGATTTCGTCTTCATCAGAGGTTTCGTTTTCCTCATCAGAGATTTCATCTTCATCAGAGGTTTCGTCTTCATCTGAAACATCACTGTCAGAGGTTTCGTCTTCATCAGAGGTTTCGTCTTCCTCATCAGAGATTTCGTCTTCATCAGAGGTTTCGTCTTCCTCATCAGAGGTTTCATCTTCATCAGAGGTTTCGTCTTCCTCATCAGAGGTTTCGTCTTCCTCATCAGAGATTACGTCTTCGTCAGGGAGTTCGTCTTCATCTGAAACATCACTGTCAGAGGTTTCGTCTTCCTCATCAGAGGCTTCGTCGTTCTCATCAGAGAGTTCGTCTTCATCTGAAACATCACTGTCAGCAGAGGTTTCGTCTTCCTCATCAGAGGTTTCGTCTTCCTCATCAGAGGTTTCGTCCTCTATCTCATCATCTGTGAGTGTTTCGTTGATGTCCGAGTCTTCAGTAATAAGCTCTTTATCTTCCATGATCACCGTGTGCCGTAGAGATGGTTCAAATTGTGTCACTGTTTCCAGTTCTGAGATTTTATCATCATCGGATACGACTAGCTCAATTTCAGTCTTGCCTTCTAGTTTCTACTATGGCAACAGCTCGATAGTTAGCCTGACACTATCAAGTTTGGAAACTTCGTTAGCCTCCTCAATTTCATCTAATCCACCAATCACCATTTGTCAAAGAGACGGCACCAATTGTGTCACCGTGTCTAGCTCTGAACAAGTTTCCTCAACTTCGTCGACTCCACCGATTACTATCTGTCTAAGGGATGGCTCCAATTGTGTAACTGTGTCTAGTTCAGAAGAAGGGTCTTCGCTCAGTGCTTCGGCTTCTTCTAGTACAATCATTTCGAGCATCTCACCTTCTATTATTTCAGGTGTAACTAGTGCATCAGAAGAAACGACTTCGCCCAGTGCTTCGGCTACTTCTAGTACAACCATTTCGGGCATCTCAGCTTCGATTATTTCAGTAACCAGCGCAACTGCCATAAGTTCAACTTCTAATATTTTAACTTCGAGCACTCTTTCGAGCATATCGAGCAAAGAGATAGCTACTTCGGCAATTACAAGCACATTATCGGTGCCAAGTTCCGTAATTCCGATTTCTAGTATGCTGAGCTCAACAATTTTGACGCCAACTGGGGGCATCACTAATCAAAGTCCAACTAGTAATACAGTTCCGGAGCAGCAATCAATTTCGACAGCTATGGCGATAATCGGGACAGTGTCAGAGAGGCCACCAACAACAGTGGTTACACAGGCAGTTAACAATGGAACCCCTGTATCTCTGACTGGACGTCAACTGGTTGCGGCAGCAGAATTCACAAGAAATCCTACAACCCTGACAGGCCGTCATCTGGTTGCTGCAGCAGAATTCACAAGAACCCCAACAACCCTGACAGGCCGTCATCTGATTGCGGCAGCAGAATTTACCAGAACTCATCCAGGACCAAATGCAGCCCCAACTCCAATAGTCACTATTCCAACTGCTGAAGGAAATGCACCGCCACATTTATTGTCATCGCCTCTTTTGGCACTTGCGATGTTCCTACTTCACATGCTTGTTTAATTCATTTGACCACTAATTTGTACTTCTTGATTCCAAATTGCTTCTGTTGAGTTCCTTCCGCTCCTGTGATTGCTGATGTATCTTTAGCGCTTATTTTAATTTTGTAATTCTACTTCGTTCTTTCGTCGTTTTGATAACGGTGTATTTATTCTTTTCTCGTCTTTACATACTTATTTTTTAAAATACATATGTTCTTCTTTTTCGTAAGTAACACTAATACGAACGATGTAAGATCCGGAATGTGGGACTCTCGAATGTAAAACTGACTTTCGTAGAGAAGTACGGTCTAAAAATCGGAGTTTAACATTTCGTTTTGCATCTTTTTTTAGATTATGTTCTAATTTTGACCATTCTACGACACTAACAATTGGGCCCAGTCTAGTTTCTCTCAACACAATGAACAAAGAACCTCCTACAACCGGGAAGGATTCGCAAGTGAAGATAAGCCGTCATACAAACATATTATCATGTCATTCTCTTTCTATTGCTTTGGCCAAGGTTGTAAGTTGCAAATAGTGATATTTCTCCCCAATACCTGATTACATAATCAGTTTTTTAATCAGAGTGTCACGTGATAAGATGTCCTTTTCACTGATAGCGTCTTGGTTCAGAAGAAGCAACTTTAAATTGGATAAGAGTGGCTCAGATGGATCTTTGAATCTATTTTCGCCTGCAATTGTTCCAGGCAACTAGTTGCAATTTCGTCGAAAGACAATCTACTATCTCGTAACCCACACTGTTTCCCCACTCTTCCGTTGTCCCATGTCGATCAGTCTCAAACATCAACACACCAGCACTGCACAAGTGCCTAAGCGTGGTGATGCGATAAAAAAGGAAACGCGAGTTCACGTCTTTCGATTCAAGTGAGTGAAGAGCAGTTGATCAAGAGAATGTATTTTCCATAGGTGAGGAGAGTAGGGTTTCTGTATTTTAGTTGGTCAGTCATGTCTAGAAGCTCACAGAACTATGACGATTACAGCGAACAATTGGTTCCCGAAAAATTGATATTGCCGGACTACGTACCCTTTCAGAAAGTATTGACCCGAGACTTTGAAAGTGTATGTGTATTCCAAAACTACGCCACCAAGAGCATTAAAGAACTCAAAGACCAGATAGTAGAAGAGACTAAGAAATACGTTGACTATATCATAGCAAGCCCACACATTCACTTCGATGACTCGTTTTTTGCTGAAAGATTGGAGGCAATTGTGTCGCTTATTCGCAGCGAGGAGGAGATAAACCTCTACCAGTCTTCAATGATAGAAACCAAGCAGAACATAAAGGACCACATACTAAGGGACCAGCAATTAAATGTCGAGAACTTGGAAGAGTTGCAAGTAGTCAACCTTCCGAACTTTGCTGACCAAATAGCCTCGGAATATGATGAGTATCGGACGATGTTCTTTGATGAAAATCAATTCAGAAGGACTCTTCGCTCCAACAGTTCATATAGTTATATCAAGAGTGTATCCTATGTTGTCCATAACCCAGAGGATCCAATTCCAGAAGAGGAGGAAGATGACGAGGAGTTAAATGTTTCAGGAGGTAAGATCTCATTGAAGGACCCATTATCGTTGAACTATTTTGAAGACCCTGTGCTGTCAACTAAGTGCAAGCATACCTATGAAAAAGCTACTATCAATTTCCATTTAGGTGCGGGCCACTCCGAGTGTCCCATTGATGGTTGTAGCCAAAAATTATCAACAGCAGACCTCAAACCGGATATAATAATGCTCACAAGGGTAAGAGTGTTCAAATCAAGAGAAAAACAGTCAAGAAAGGAGAATGAGACTACCGAAAGAATCTTCTAAACGCAAGTCCCGGCGGAATTATGGAATAGGATTAAAGGGAGAATGTATCCTAGCTGAATTATGCAAGAAAAAACGACTATTTGGTGAAGTCACCAAGATTAGACAAAAAGGGTTTCAATGGGATAAAAAGGGTACTGGAACTGGCCAGAAAGAAGGTAGATCTGGTATCAGCACGTTGAAAGGCCAATGCGAGCGTCATTCAGCATCACCGGAGATAATAGTTCATATCATAGCCTCCTATCTCAAGTAAGTCTTGCTAAGTTGACTGCACATGCGGCAATAGAAACATCTCACAACCATTTGATTAGCGTATGAGGGGAAACTGTTTTGCCTCGCATTTCATGCCCTTGATACTCGATCATGGATTTGTGCAAGTTGATTGACGACATCTTCTCACATTCTACTGGATATGCCAAAACCAGAATGATAAATGTAGAAGTACTCTTTCTGTGCAGATTAAATGCACTATACATTATGCGGCATCTGGACTCGCAAGTTTGTAATTCCCACGGCAAACATATGATTTTATGTCTACTTGCTCCGGAAAGGATTCGGCACTATCTTGTTACTAACAATTGATTATTTATGCTAACGAAGAATTATTGTCAGAAGGACTATTCCCGCACTTAATAATTATCGGGTGAGTTTGACCCTTTTGGATAATACTTGTTTCCATACCAACATATGGCCTCACTCTTCCGTAACCACTTGCAGTTAGCATTGCATTATAGACGAAGGTATGCGTTAATATAGGATAAGGTTACAATTGGCTACATAATTGCTAGCTGTATAGACTTTAAGCTAGCTGTATAGACTTTAAGCTTTTCCATTCAAATATAACTTGGGGAAGCACTTTACGAAGGCACTAACGGTCCTCGAATCAGGGTTGATTATCCCAATGTCCATAACCGCAAAAATTAGCGAAACTGATTCAATATACTAGCGACTGGATAAATCTCCGGTTTTGAAACTGGATCAAACTATAAATATAATTTTTACGTATGGAACTGTATATAAAATATTTTTTGAAGCAACCAGTAGACGCAATGCTCCACCTGAAATAGCCAAATTAGTGAACTTTAAGCTAAAATAGCCTTCTAATCAAAGAAAATAGTAACATACCTCTTAGTGGTGCCATGGGGCGTTCAAAGGATGAAGCAAGGATTGATAAGAACAGGGGAGGGTCCAATTTATCAACCATATATTGTAGTTTGAATATCGCAGCGGCCGCTTTTGCGTTCATCGTAAACCTCTTTTCTAATTAATATGATTTACTGCCATTGCACCCTTTTAGAAACGAAGTCATACTTTTCATTTATTTCTTTCCCAGTAGCTTGCTCTAGTTTCACCAAATAAGCACTTCAACGTTCTTTCAGTCTGACTGTTTTGCTTGGCCATCTACCGTTACTTCGGTTAGTTACCCTGGCATTCCAACCCTGGATTCCGGCGCATTCCAGGCGCTTCTCCTTTCGAAGTTTGTTTGTGTTTATGCGAATAAGAACAAATACAGCCTGCATCGCAATAAAAAGTCATAGCCCTGCAGATAGAAAAATCTGGAAGCAAAAATGCAAAATTGGTCCCCTTGGCAATCATCATATTTTCTTCAAGAAAGGCTGGGTCCACATCTTATGTTCGTACCAAGGGTTTGGAACTTAATATGAACGAATGACATGAAATTTGGTAATAATTCTCTGACGTGATGACTTAGGGTCTGTAGAAATATCGAAATTGGATAGACAAAAGAATACTTAGGGAGACGGTGGGAGACAACAGAAAATACTAAGCACCTGGTATGTGGTGCTGTGTCCAACACCTCCTTTCCTTTCTACTGGCAATAAAGTTACTCGTCACACTTTACGTCTCCCTAAGTCTTTTAACATTCTCTGAAGTTCAGCATCTATGAAAAAAACAAGGCTTCTCCATACAGTAAAATGCATAGAAATAAGCAATGCAGGTCGGTTAGCTAGTTTCAAAACTTAAATATACTAAGTAAGATTCTATCACATAACGAATATCGTACTAAAAATAAAAAATGAGCGCATTTACGAAAACGATCAGCATTCTCTTTGCTAATATCAAACGCAGGTTGTAATTAGCATTCATTTTGCTTTTCTTCTATCCCATGAGGCTAGTCAAGCAGAGAGAAAGACTGTTTGATAAGCTTGTTTAGATCTAACTAATGTATAATTGCTCGTCAAACCAGGGTGTCGAATAGCACCTTGGCAGGGGACAAGAATGATTTTTGGAGTTTATTCGTCCGGGAAGTTATGGCTATTTCTGTTTTGCTGCATTCTAATGCAGCCAAGAAAACTTTTAAAATGTACCCGAATTGGCGAGAAAAATTCAAATTCTGTGCATATTTTCTGCAGCACTTTATAACTCCTATAGTGACAGAGGTGCTTCAAAAGAAGCTTTTTCTCCAAGAATTCTATCATACAGCGGACTTTAATAATAAGTCGCTGATACACACTCAGCTTTAGTCATTCTAACTAAGCACACTATAATTCAGTGCCGTAGACGACAAAATTTAACTTCCAGTTGCGTTGCTTGTTGTCCAGACTACGAATTATCACTTTAAGCTGTAGAGGATGATTCCAAATGTATCAATCACAGGACGAGTAATATCGGACGGAGATTTCGGTGTGATGTCTGTGAAACTTGTCAAATTCACTATATTATTTGCAAGGAATTATAAGGAACGCACGTATACATTCCCAAGAATTTTTAATGCAAAAATAAATAAGCCTTCCATGTACTTCATTAGCCTCAATGAAATGTCTTATGCAATGAGTATTCTTTAAGAACTCTGCTAGTGATTACTCCATTTTTTGGAAGCCAAAGCAAAATGACGAATCTGATTTCAATACGCCGATGAGTATTTAACTCTGGCAAATCGTTGTGTAAATCGAATCCAGACGAAAATGACTTTGCAACCAAATCTTTCCTTAGCCAAAAAATGCTTGTTAAGAATCTTGCAATAATAGGTTCTGTTGCTTTTGCTGCTGCTAAGGAAGTAACTGGAGTCTTCACCAAATTTGAACAACTTGTGTATCAGAATGGTGGGACCTACCCAATAGTATCCCCTGCAAACCCAAGTTGGGTTGCAACATTGGATTGGATTATTGATGGCTCCATGGCCAAGGCTGGTGACACCTTCACCTTAAATATGCCTTGTGTTTTCAAATTCACAACACCTGCCGGTGTCACTTCCGTCGATCTTAAAGTGAATAATGATGTCTACGCTACTTGTAAGTTCAGTCCCGGTGAGATTGTTGTTGCATATTCCCAATTGCAATGTACTGTCGCTAGCACCGTTGTTAGTTCAACTTATGCCAGTGGTACTGTGGAATTTCCAGTAACTTTTAACATTGGTGGTAGTGCTTTACTGACAGACCTCGAAGACTCCACTTGTTACACACCAGGAACCAATACAGTGACTTTCAATGATGGACCAAATAAATTATCGACTACAGCCAATTTCGAAGCTGGCTCTCCTAGTGCTAACTACGACCCCAACTCTATCGTTATTAGAAACAGAATCGCACCATCTACAAATGTCAACCAACACTATCTTTTGGCAGGAGACTGTCCTAACGGTTACTACTCTGGTACTTTGGGATTCAGTTTCTCAGGTGGAACTTTCGACTGTTCTTCTGCTCATGCTGCCATCACAGATCAACTCAATGCATGGTACGCCCCCGAGACTGCTGATTCTGGATTTTCATTTTCACAGACTTGCTCTTCTAGCGGGTATCAAATTTCTTACAATGCCATACCAGCTGGTTTTAGGCCATTCATTGATGGGTTAACAAGACAACTGGGTTCAAGTCTTAAGGGGTATTATACCAACAATTACGTGTGTGCTGACCATTCAAGCAACGGATTCAGTCCAACACTTAACTGGGGTAACTATGGAAATTCCGGTACTGGTTCCAATGGCAATGTTGTCATTGTAACGACGAAGACATGGACCCAATCTACAACGCTATTGACCACTTTGCCCTTCAATACGGCTCAAGGTAATACGAAGACCATTGAAGTTAATGTACCAATTCCAACTGTTACGACGACAACTACTTGGACCGGTTACGTCACTACTACCACAACAGTCACGGCTACACCAGGAGAAACAGCTACCGTAATAGTAGAGCTTCCAACAAAAAGACCACCCAACCTAACTAAAACTGTAACTACGACTTGGACAGGGGCACATACGAGTTCATATACCGTGTCAAATACCCCGGGAGGAACTGACACAGTGATTGTTGAAGTTCCTACTAATGCTCAGACCACAACTACTTCGACTTGGACTGGTAGTATTACTACGACTCACACTGTGACGAATACACAAGGCGGTACTGACACAGTGATTGTTGAAGTTCCTTCTAATGCTCAAACTACAACTACTTCAACTTGGACTGGTAGTATTACTACCACCGTTACAGTGAGTGATACACAAGGCGGTACTGACACGGTAATTGTTGAAGTACCATCGAATGCTCAAACTACAACAACTTCAACTTGGACTGGTAATTTCACCACTACCATTACTTCTACCGACACATTAGGCGGTACTGACACAGTGATTGTTGAAGTTCCTTCTAATGCTCAAACTACAACTACTTCAACTTGGACTGGTAATTTCACCACTACCATTACTTCTACCGACACACTAGGCGGTACTGACACAGTGATTGTTGAAGTACCATCGAATGCACAGACTACATCTACATCCACTTGGACTGGTAGTATTACTACCACCGTTACAGTGAGTGATACACAAGGCGGTACTGACACGGTAATTGTTGAAGTACCATCGAATGCACAGACCACAACTACTTCAACTTGGACTGGTA